>OX371263.1:21090646-21130960 GCA_947311025.1 Lypha dubia | reverse complement strand
AAAATTTGTTTGTCACCCATTTGGATCAATGGAAAGTAAAGCCAAGAATCCATACTTGTTGACTACGTAAGTCCGATTTCTCAATTGTATTTGAGAATTTTTCTATAAAATTTGTTTGTCACCCATTTGGGTCAATGGGAAATTAAAGCCAAGAATCCATACTTGTTGACTACGTAAGTCCGATTTCTCAATTGTATTTGAGAATTTTTCTATAAAATTTGTTTGTCACCCATTTGGATCAATGGAAATTAAAGCCAAGAATCCATACTTGTTGACTACGTAAGTCCGATTTCTCAATTGTATTTGAGAATTTTTCTATAAAATTTGTTTGTCACCCATTTGGATCAATGGGAAATTAAAGCCATGAATCCATACTTGTTGACTACGTAAGTCCGATTTCTCAATTGTATTTGAGAATTTTTCTATAAAATTTGTATGTCACCCATTTGGGTCAATGGGAAATTAAAGCCAAGAATCCATACTTGTTGACTACGTAAGTCCGATTTCTCAATTGTATTTGAGAATTTTTTTATAAAATTTGTTTGTCACCCATTTGGATCAATGGGAAATTAAAGCCATGAATCCATACTTGTTGACTACGTAAGTCCGATTTCTCAATTGTATTTGAGAATTTTTCTATAAAATTTGTATGTCACCCATTTGGGTCAATGGGAAATTAAAGCCAAGAATCCATACTTGTTGACTACGTAAGTCCGATTTCTCAATTGTATTTGAGAATTTTTTTATAAAATTTGTTTGTCACCCATTTGGATCAATGGAAATTAAAGCCATGAATCCATACTTGTTGACTACGTAAGTCCGATTTCTCAATTGTATTTGAGAATTTTTCTATAAAATTTGTATGTCACCCATTTGGGTCAATGGGAAATTAAAGCCAAGAATCCATACTTGTTGACTACGTAAGTCCGATTTCTCAATTGTATTTGAGAATTTTTTTATAAAATTTGTTTGTCACCCATTTGGATCAATGGGAAATTAAAGCCATGAATCCATACTTGTTGACTACGTAAGTCCGATTTCTCAATTGTATTTGAGAATTTTTCTATAAAATTTGTATGTCACCCATTTGGGTCAATGGGAAATTAAAGCCAAGAATCCATACTTGTTGACTACGTAAGTCCGATTTCTCAATTGTATTTGAGAATTTTTTTATAAAATTTGTTTGTCACCCATTTGGATCAATGGGAAATTAAAGCCATGAATCCATACTTGTTGACTACGTAAGTCCGATTTCTCAATTGTATTTGAGAATTTTTCTATAAAATTTGTATGTCACCCATTTGGGTCAATGGGAAATTAAAGCCAAGAATCCATACTTGTTGACTACGTAAGTCCGATTTCTCAATTGTATTTGAGAATTTTTCTATAAAATTTGTTTGTCACCCATTTGGGTCAATGGGAAATTAAAGCCAAGAATCCATACTTGTTGACTACGTAAGTCCGATTTCTCAATTGTATTTGAGAATTTTTTTATAAAATTTGTTTGTCACCCATTTGGATCAATGGGAAATTAAAGCCAAGAATCCATACTTGTTGACTACGTAAGTCCGATTTCTCAATTGTATTTGAGAATTTTTTATAAAATTTGTTTGTCACCCATTTGGATCAATGGGAAATTAAAGCCATGAATCCATACTTGTTGACTACGTAAGTCCGATTTCTCAATTGTATTTGAGAATTTTTCTATAAAATTTGTATGTCACCCATTTGGGTCAATGGGAAATTAAAGCCAAGAATCCATACTTGTTGACTACGTAAGTCCGATTTCTCAATTGTATTTGAGAATTTTTTTATAAAATTTGTTTGTCACCCATTTGGATCAATGGGAAATTAAAGCCATGAATCCATACTTGTTGACTACGTAAGTCCGATTTCTCAATTGTATTTGAGAATTTTTCTATAAAATTTGTATGTCACCCATTTGGGTCAATGGGAAATTAAAGCCAAGAATCCATACTTGTTGACTACGTAAGTCCGATTTCTCAATTGTATTTGAGAATTTTTTTATAAAATTTGTTTGTCACCCATTTGGATCAATGGGAAATTAAAGCCATGAATCCATACTTGTTGACTACGTAAGTCCGATTTCTCAATTGTATTTGAGAATTTTTCTATAAAATTTGTATGTCACCCATTTGGGTCAATGGGAAATTAAAGCCAAGAATCCATACTTGTTGACTACGTAAGTCCGATTTCTCAATTGTATTTGA
Source organism: Lypha dubia (assembly GCA_947311025.1). Classification (NCBI taxonomy): domain Eukaryota; kingdom Metazoa; phylum Arthropoda; class Insecta; order Diptera; family Tachinidae; genus Lypha; species Lypha dubia. Next base: position 21,128,729 of record OX371263.1, on the reverse strand, counting down.
GAATTTTTTTATAAAATTTGTTTGTCACCCATTTGGATCAATGGGAAATTAAAGCCATGAATCCATACTTGTTGACTACGTAAGTCCGATTTCTCAATTGTATTTGAGAATTTTTTTATAAAATTTGTTTGTCACCCATTTGGATCAATGGGAAATTAAAGCCAAGAATCCATACTTGTTGACTACGTAAGTCCGATTTCTCAATTGTATTTGAGAATTTTTTTATAAAATTTGTTTGTCACCCATTTGGATCAATGGGAAATTAAAGCCATGAATCCATACTTGTTGACTACGTAAGTCCGATTTCTCAATTGTATTTGAGAATTTTTTTATAAAATTTGTTTGTCACCCATTTGGATCAATGGGAAATTAAAGCCAAGAATCCATACTTGTTGACTACGTAAGTCCGATTTCTCAATTGTATTTGAGAATTTTTTTATAAAATTTGTTTGTCACCCATTTGGATCAATGGGAAATTAAAGCCATGAATCCATACTTGTTGACTACGTAAGTCCGATTTCTCAATTGTATTTGAGAATTTTTTTATAAAATTTGTTTGTCACCCATTTGGATCAATGGGAAATTAAAGCCATGAATCCATACTTGTTGACTACGTAAGTCCGATTTCTCAATTGTATTTGAGAATTTTTTTATAAAATTTGTTTGTCACCCATTTGGATCAATGGGAAATTAAAGCCAAGAATCCATACTTGTTGACTACGTAAGTCCGATTTCTCAATTGTATTTGAGAATTTTTTTATAAAATTTGTTTGTCACCCATTTGGATCAATGGGAAATTAAAGCCATGAATCCATACTTGTTGACTACGTAAGTCCGATTTCTCAATTGTATTTGAGAATTTTTTTATAAAATTTGTTTGTCACCCATTTGGATCAATGGGAAATTAAAGCCAAGAATCCATACTTGTTGACTACGTAAGTCCGATTTCTCAATTGTATTTGAGAATTTTTTTATAAAATTTGTTTGTCACCCATTTGGATCAATGGGAAATTAAAGCCATGAATCCATACTTGTTGACTACGTAAGTCCGATTTCTCAATTGTATTTGAGAATTTTTTTATAAAATTTGTTTGTCACCCATTTGGATCAATGGGAAATTAAAGCCAAGAATCCATACTTGTTGACTACGTAAGTCCGATTTCTCAATTGTATTTGAGAATTTTTTTATAAAATTTGTTTGTCACCCATTTGGATCAATGGGAAATTAAAGCCAAGAATCCATACTTGTTGACTACGTAAGTCCGATTTCTCAATTGTATTTGAGAATTTTTTTATAAAATTTGTTTGTCACCCATTTGGATCAATGGGAAATTAAAGCCAAGAATCCATACTTGTTGACTACGTAAGTCCGATTTCTCAATTGTATTTGAGAATTTTTTTATAAAATTTGTTTGTCACCCATTTGGATCAATGGGAAATTAAAGCCATGAATCCATACTTGTTGACTACGTAAGTCCGATTTCTCAATTGTATTTGAGAATTTTTCTATAAAATTTGTATGTCACCCATTTGGGTCAATGGGAAATTAAAGCCAAGAATCCATACTTGTTGACTACGTAAGTCCGATTTCTCAATTGTATTTGAGAATTTTTTTATAAAATTTGTTTGTCACCCATTTGGATCAATGGGAAATTAAAGCCATGAATCCATACTTGTTGACTACGTAAGTCCGATTTCTCAATTGTATTTGAGAATTTTTCTATAAAATTTGTATGTCACCCATTTGGGTCAATGGGAAATTAAAGCCAAGAATCCATACTTGTTGACTACGTAAGTCCGATTTCTCAATTGTATTTGAGAATTTTTTTATAAAATTTGTTTGTCACCCATTTGGATCAATGGGAAATTAAAGCCATGAATCCATACTTGTTGACTACGTAAGTCCGATTTCTCAATTGTATTTGAGAATTTTTCTATAAAATTTGTATGTCACCCATTTGGGTCAATGGGAAATTAAAGCCAAGAATCCATACTTGTTGACTACGTAAGTCCGATTTCTCAATTGTATTTGAGAATTTTTTTATAAAATTTGTTTGTCACCCATTTGGATCAATGGGAAATTAAAGCCATGAATCCATACTTGTTGACTACGTAAGTCCGATTTCTCAATTGTATTTGAGAATTTTTCTATAAAATTTGTATGTCACCCATTTGGGTCAATGGGAAATTAAAGCCAAGAATCCATACTTGTTGACTACGTAAGTCCGATTTCTCAATTGTATTTGAGAATTTTTTTATAAAATTTGTTTGTCACCCATTTGGATCAATGGGAAATTAAAGCCATGAATCCATACTTGTTGACTACGTAAGTCCGATTTCTCAATTGTATTTGAGAATTTTTCTATAAAATTTGTATGTCACCCATTTGGGTCAATGGGAAATTAAAGCCAAGAATCCATACTTGTTGACTACGTAAGTCCGATTTCTCAATTGTATTTGAGAATTTTTTTATAAAATTTGTTTGTCACCCATTTGGATCAATGGGAAATTAAAGCCAAGAATCCATACTTGTTGACTACGTAAGTCCGATTTCTCAATTGTATTTGAGAATTTTTCTATAAAATTTGTATGTCACCCATTTGGGTCAATGGGAAATTAAAGCCAAGAATCCATACTTGTTGACTACGTAAGTCCGATTTCTCAATTGTATTTGAGAATTTTTTTATAAAATTTGTTTGTCACCCATTTGGATCAATGGGAAATTAAAGCCAAGAATCCATACTTGTTGACTACGTAAGTCCGATTTCTCAATTGTATTTGAGAATTTTTCTATAAAATTTGTATGTCACCCATTTGGGTCAATGGGAAATTAAAGCCAAGAATCCATACTTGTTGACTACGTAAGTCCGATTTCTCAATTGTATTTGTGAATTTTTCTATAAAATTTGTTTGTCACCCATTTGGGTCAATGGGAAATTAAAGCCAAGAATCCATACTTGTTGACTACGTAAGTCCGATTTCTCAATTGTATTTGAGAATTTTTCTATAAAATTTGTTTGTCACCCATTTGGGTCAATGGGAAATTAAAGCCAAGAATCCATACTTGTTGACTACGTAAGTCCGATTTCTCAATTGTATTTGAGAATTTTTCTATAAAATTTGTTTGTCACCCATTTGGGTCAATGGGAAATTAAAGCCAAGAATCCATACTTGTTGACTACGTAAGTCCGATTTCTCAATTGTATTTGAGAATTTTTCTATAAAATTTGTTTGTCACCCATTTGGGTCAATGGGAAATTAAAGCCAAGAATCCATACTTGTTGACTACGTAAGTCCGATTTCTCAACTGTATTTGAGAATTTTTCTATAAAATTTGTTTGTCACCCATTTGGATCAATGGGAAATTAAAGCCAAGAATCCATACTTGTTGACTACGTAAGTCCGATTTCTCAATTGTATTTGAGAATTTTTTTATAAAATTTGTTTGTCACCCATTTGGATCAATGGGAAATTAAAGCCAAGAATCCATACTTGTTGACTACGTAAGTCCGATTTCTCAATTGTATTTGAGAATTTTTTTATAAAATTTGTTTGTCACCCATTTGGGTCAATGGGAAATTAAAGCCAAGAATCCATACTTGTTGACTACGTAAGTCCGATTTCTCAATTGTATTTGAGAATTTTTTTATAAAATTTGTTTGTCACCCATTTGGATCAATGGGAAATTAAAGCCAAGAATCCATACTTGTTGACTACGTAAGTCCGATTTCTCAATTGTATTTGAGAATTTTTTTATAAAATTTGTTTGTCACCCATTTGGATCAATGGGAAATTAAAGCCAAGAATCCATACTTGTTGACTACGTAAGTCCGATTTCTCAATTGTATTTGGGAATTTTTCTATAAAATTTGTTTGTCACCCATTTGGGTCAATGGGAAATTAAAGCCAAGAATCCATACTTGTTGACTACGTAAGTCCGATTTCTCAATTGTATTTGAGAATTTTTCTATAAAATTTGTTTGTCACCCATTTGGATCAATGGGAAATTAAAGCCAAGAATCCATACTTGTTGACTACGTAAGTCCGATTTCTCAATTGTATTTGAGAATTTTTTTATAAAATTTGTTTGTCACCCATTTGGATCAATGGGAAATTAAAGCCAAGGGTCCATACTTGTTGACTACGTAAGTCCGATTTCTCAATTGTATTTGAGAATTTTTCTATAAAATTTGTTTGTCACCCATTTGGATCAATGGGAAATAAAAGCCAAGAATCCATACTTGTTGACTACGTAAGTCCGATTTCTCAATTGTATTTGAGAATTTTTTTATAAAATTTGTTTGTCACCCATTTGGATCAATGGGAATTTAAAGCCAAGAATCCATACTTGTTGACTACGTAAGTCCGATTTCTCAATTGTATTTGAGAATTTTTTTTATAAAATTTGTTTGTCACCCATTTGGCTCAATGGGAAATTAAAGCCAAGAATCCATACTTGTTGACTACGTAAGTCCGATTTCTCAATTGTATTTGAGAATTTTTTTATAAAATTTGTTTGTCACCCATTTGGATCAATGGGAAATTAAAGCCAAGAATCCATACTTGTTGACTCCGTAAGTCCGATTTCTCAATTGTATTTGAGAATTTTTTTTATAAAATTTGTTTGTCACCCATTTGGCTCAATGGGAAATTAAAGCCAAGAATCCATACTTGTTGACTACGTAAGTCCGATTTCTCAATTGTATTTGAGAATTTTTCTATAAAATTTGTTTGTCACCCATTCGGCTCAATGGGAAATTAAAGCCAAGAATCCATACTTGTTGACTACGTAAGTCCGATTTCTCAATTGTATTTGAGAATTTTTTTATAAAATTTGTTTGTCACCCATTTGGATCAATGGGAAATTAAAGCCAAGAATCCATACTTGTTGACTACGTAAGTCCGATTTCTCAATTGTATTTGAGAATTTTTTTATAAAATTTGTTTGTCACCCATTTGGATCAATGGGAAATTAAAGCCAAGAATCCATACTTGTTGACTACGTAAGTCCGATTTCTCAATTGTATTTGAGAATTTTTTTATAAAATTTGTTTGTCATCCATTTGGATCAATAGGAAATTAAAGCCAAGAATCCATACTTGTTGACTACGTAAGTCCGATTTCTCAATTGTATTTGAGAATTTTTTTATAAAATTTGTTTGTCACCCATTTGGATCAACGGGAAATTAAAGCCAAGAATCCATACTTGTTGACTACGTAAGTCCCATTTCTCAATTGTATTTGGGAATTTTTTTATAAAATTTGTTTGTCATCCATTTGGATCAATGGGAAATTAAAGCCAAGAATCCATACTTGTTGACTACGTAAGTCCGATTTCTCAATTGTATTTGGGAATTTTTCTATAAAATTTGTTTGTCACCCATTTGGGTCAATGGGAAATTAAAGCCAAGAATCCATACTTGTTGACTACGTAAGTCCGATTTCTCAATTGTATTTGAGAATTTTTTTATAAAATTTGTTTGTCATCCATTTGGATCAATGGGAAATTAAAGCCAAGAATCCATACTTGTTGACTACGTAAGTCCGATTTCTCAATTGTATTTGAGAATTTTTTCATAAAATTTGTTTGTCACCCATTTGGATCAATGGGAAATTAAAGCCAAGAATCCATACTTGTTGACTACGTAAGTCCGATTTCTCAATTGTATTTGAGAATTTTTTTATAAAATTTGTTTGTCACCCATTTGGGTCAATGGGAAATTAAAGCCAAGGGTCCATACTTGTTGACTACGTAAGTCCGATTTCTCAATTGTATTTGGGAATTTTTCTATAAAATTTGTTTGTCACCCATTTGGGTCAATGGGAAATTAAAGCCAAGAATCCATACTTGTTGACTACGTAAGTCCGATTTCTCAATTGTATTTGAGAATTTTTTTATAAAATTTGTTTGTCACCCATTTGGATCAATGGGAAATTAAAGCCAAGAATCCATACTTGTTGACTACGTAAGTCCGATTTCTCAATTGTATTTGAGAATTTTTTTATAAAATTTGTTTGTCATCCATTTGGATCAATAGGAAATTAAAGCCAAGAATCCATACTTGTTGACTACGTAAGTCCGATTTCTCAATTGTATTTGAGAATTTTTTTATAAAATTTGTTTGTCACCCATTTGGATCAACGGGAAATTAAAGCCAAGAATCCATACTTGTTGACTACGTAAGTCCCATTTCTCAATTGTATTTGGGAATTTTTTTATAAAATTTGTTTGTCATCCATTTGGATCAATGGGAAATTAAAGCCAAGAATCCATACTTGTTGACTACGTAAGTCCGATTTCTCAATTGTATTTGAGAATTTTTTTATAAAATTTGTTTGTCACCCATTTGGATCAATGGGAAATTAAAGCCAAGAATCCATACTTGTTGACTACGTAAGTCCGATTTCTCAATTGTATTTGAGAATTTTTTTATAAAATTTGTTTGTCACCCATTTGGGTCAATGGGAAATTAAAGCCAAGGGTCCATACTTGTTGACTACGTAAGTCCGATTTCTCAATTGTATATGGGAATTTTTCTATAAAATTTGTTTGTCACCCATTTGGGTCAATGGGAAATTAAAGCCAAGAATCCATACTTGTTGACTACGTAAGTCCGATTTCTCAATTGTATTTGAGAATTTTTTTATAAAATTTGTTTGTCACCCATTTGGATCAATGGGAAATTAAAGCCACGAATCCATACTTGTTGACTACGTAAGTCCGATTTCTCAATTGTATTTGAGAATTTTTTTATAAAATTTGTTTGTCATCCATTTGGATCAATAGGAAATTAAAGCCAAGAATCCATACTTGTTGACTACGTAAGTCCGATTTCTCAATTGTATTTGAGAATTTTTTTATAAAATTTGTTTGTCACCCATTTGGATCAACGGGAAATTAAAGCCAAGAATCCATACTTGTTGACTACGTAAGTCCGATTTCTCAATTGTATTTGGGAATTTTTCTATAAAATTTGTTTGTCACCCATTTGGGTCAATGGGAAATTAAAGCCAAGAATCCATACTTGTTGACTACGTAAGTCCGATTTCTCAATTGTATTTGGGAATTTTTCTATCAAATTTGTTTGTCACCCATTTGGGTCAATGGGAAATTAAAGCCAAGAATCCATACTTGTTGACTACGTAAGTCCGATTTCTCAATTGTATTTGAGAATTTTTTTATAAAATTTGTTTGTCATCCATTTGGATCAATGGGAAATTAAAGCCAAGAATCCATACTTGTTGACTACGTAAGTCCGATTTCTCAATTGTATTTGAGAATTTTTTTATAAAATTTGTTTGTCACCCATTTGGATCAATGGGAAATTAAAGCCAAGAATCCATACTTGTTGACTACGTAAGTCCGATTTCTCAATTGTATTTGAGAATTTTTTTATAAAATTTGTTTGTCACCCATTTGGGTCAATGGGAAATTAAAGCCAAGGGTCCATACTTGTTGACTACGTAAGTCCGATTTCTCAATTGTATTTGGGAATTTTTCTATAAAATTTGTTTGTCACCCATTTGGGTCAATGGGAAATTAAAGCCAAGAATCCATACTTGTTGACTACGTAAGTCCGATTTCTCAATTGTATTTGAGAATTTTTTTATAAAATTTGTTTGTCACCCATTTGGATCAATGGGAAATTAAAGCCAAGAATCCATACTTGTTGACTACGTAAGTCCGATTTCTCAATTGTATTTGGGAATTTTTCTATAAAATTTGTTTGTCACCCATTTGGGTCAATGGGAAATTAAAGCCAAGAATCCATACTTGTTGACTACGTAAGTCCGATTTCTCAATTGTATTTGAGAATTTTTCTATAAAATTTGTTTGTCACCCATTTGGATCAATGGGAAATTAAAGCCAAGAATCCATACTTGTTGACTACGTAAGTCCGATTTCTCAATTGTATTTGAGAATTTTTTTATAAAATTTGTTTGTCACCCATTTGGATCAATGGGAAATTAAAGCCAAGGGTCCATACTTGTTGACTACGTAAGTCCGATTTCTCAATTGTATTTGAGAATTTTTCTATAAAATTTGTTTGTCACCCATTTGGATCAATGGGAAATAAAAGCCAAGAATCCATACTTGTTGACTACGTAAGTCCGATTTCTCAATTGTATTTGAGAATTTTTTATAAAATTTGTTTGTCACCCATTTGGATCAATGGGAATTTAAAGCCAAGAATCCATACTTGTTGACTACGTAAGTCCGATTTCTCAATTGTATTTGAGAATTTTTTTTATAAAATTTGTTTGTCACCCATTTGGCTCAATGGGAAATTAAAGCCAAGAATCCATACTTGTTGACTACGTAAGTCCGATTTCTCAATTGTATTTGAGAATTTTTTTATAAAATTTGTTTGTCACCCATTTGGATCAATGGGAAATTAAAGCCAAGAATCCATACTTGTTGACTCCGTAAGTCCGATTTCTCAATTGTATTTGAGAATTTTTTTTATAAAATTTGTTTGTCACCCATTTGGCTCAATGGGAAATTAAAGCCAAGAATCCATACTTGTTGACTACGTAAGTCCGATTTCTCAATTGTATTTGAGAATTTTTCTATAAAATTTGTTTGTCACCCATTCGGCTCAATGGGAAATTAAAGCCAAGAATCCATACTTGTTGACTACGTAAGTCCGATTTCTCAATTGTATTTGAGAATTTTTTTATAAAATTTGTTTGTCACCCATTTGGATCAATGGGAAATTAAAGCCAAGAATCCATACTTGTTGACTACGTAAGTCCGATTTCTCAATTGTATTTGAGAATTTTTTTATAAAATTTGTTTGTCACCCATTTGGATCAATGGGAAATTAAAGCCAAGAATCCATACTTGTTGACTACGTAAGTCCGATTTCTCAATTGTATTTGAGAATGTTTCTATAAAATTTGTGTTGTCACCCATTTGGGTCAATGGGAAATTAAAGCCAAGAATCCATACTTGTTGACTACGTAAGTCCGATTTCTCAATTGTATTTGAGAATTTTTTTATAAAATTTGTTTGTCACCCATTTGGATCAATGGGAAATTAAAGCCAAGAATCCATACTTGTTGACTACGTAAGTCCGATTTCTCAATTGTATTTGAGAATTTTTTTATAAAATTTGTTTGTCACCCATTTGGATCAATGGGAAATTAAAGCCAAGAATCCATACTTGTTGACTACGTAAGTCCGATTTCTCAATTGTATTTGAGAATTTTTTTATAAAATTTGTTTGTCACCCATTTGGATCAATGGGAAATTAAAGCCAAGAATCCATACTTGTTGACTACGTAAAACCGATTTCTCAATTGTATTTGAGAATTTTTCTATAAAATTTGTTTGTCACCCATTTGGGTCAATGGGAAATTAAAGCCACGAATCCATACTTGTTGACTACGTAAGTCCGATTTCTCAATTGTATTTGAGAATTTTTTTATAAAATTTGTTTGTCACCCATTTGGATCAATGGGAAATTAAAGCCAAGAATCCATACTTGTTGACTACGTAAGTCCGATTTCTCAATTGTATTTGAGAATTTTTTTATAAAATTTGTTTGTCACCCATTTGGATCAATGGGAAATTAAAGCCAAGAATCCATACTTGTTGACTACGTAAGTCCGATTTCTCAATTGTATTTGAGAATTTTTCTATAAAATTTGTGTTGTCACCCATTTGGGTCAATGGGAAATTAAAGCCAAGAATCCATACTTGTTGACTACGTAAGTCCGATTTCTCAATTGTATTTGAGAATTTTTTTATAAAATTTGTTTGTCACCCATTTGGATCAATGGGAAATTAAAGCCAAGAATCCATACTTGTTGACTACGTAAAACCGATTTCTCAATTGTATTTGAGAATTTTTCTATAAAATTTGTTTGTCACCCATTTGGGTCAATGGGAAATTAAAGCCACGAATCCATACTTGTTGACTACGTAAGTCCGATTTCTCAATTGTATTTGAGAATTTTTTAATAAAATTTGTTTGTCACCCTTTTGGATCAATGGGAAATTAAAGCCAAGAATCCATACTTGTTGACTACGTAAGTCCGATTTCTCAATTGTATTTGAGAATTTTTCTATAAAATTTGTTTGTCACCCATTTGGGTCAATGGGAAATTAAAGCCAAGAATCCATACTTGTTGACTACGTAAGTCCGATTTCTCAATTGTATTTGAGAATTTTTTTATAAAATTTGTTTGTCACCCATTTGGATCAATGGGAAATTAAAGCCAAGAATCCATACTTGTTGACTACGTAAGTCCGATTTCTCAATTGTATTTGAGAATTTTTCTATAAAATTTGTGTTGTCACCCATTTGGGTCAATGGGAAATTAAAGCCAAGAATCCATACTTGTTGACTACGTAAGTCCGATTTCTCAATTGTATTTGAGAATTTTTCTATAAAATTTGTTTGTCACCCATTTGGATCAATGGGAAATTAAAGCCAAGAATCCATACTTGTTGACTACGTAAGTCCGATTTCTCAATTGTATTTGAGAATTTTTCTATAAAATTTGTTTGTCACCCATTTGGATCAATGGGAAATTAAAGCCAAGAATCCATACTTGTTGACTACGTAAGTCCGATTTCTCAATTGTATTTGAGAATTTTTTTATAAAATTTATTTGTCACCCATTTGGATCAATGGGAAATTAAAGCCAAGAATCCATACTTGTTGACTACGTAAGTCCGATTTCTCAATTGTATTTGAGAATTTTTTTATAAAATTTGTTTGTCATCCATTTGGATCAATGGGAAATTAAAGCCAAGAATCCATACTTGTTGACTACGTAAGTCCGATTTCTCAATTGTATTTGAGAATTTTTTTATAAAATTTGTTTGTCACCCATTTGGATCAATGGGAAATTAAAGCCAAGAATCCATACTTGTTGACTACGTAAGTCCGATTTCTCAATTGTATTTGAGAATTTTTTTATAAAATTTGTTTGTCACCCATTTGGATCAATGGGAAATTAAAGCCAAGAATCCATACTTGTTGACTACGTAAGTCCGATTTCTCAATTGTATTTGAGAATTTTTTTATAAAATTTGTTTGTCATCCATTTGGATCAATGGGAAATTAAAGCCAAAAATCCATACTTGTTGACTACGTAAGTCCGATTTCTCAATTGTATTTGAGAATTTTTTTATAAAATTTGTTTGTCACCCATTTGGATCAATGGGAAATTAAAGCCAAGAATCCATACTTGTTGACTACGTAAGTCCGATTTCTCAATTGTATTTGAGAATTTTTTTATAAAATTTGTTTGTCATCCATTTGGATCAATAGGAAATTAAAGCCAAGAATCCATACTTGTTGACTACGTAAGTCCGATTTCTCAATTGTATTTGAGAATTTTTTTATAAAATTTGTTTGTCACCCATTTGGATCAACGGGAAATTAAAGCCAAGAATCCATACTTGTTGACTACGTAAGTCCCATTTCTCAATTGTATTTGAGAATTTTTCTATAAAATTTGTTTGTCACCTATTTGGATCAATGGGAAATTAAAGCCAAGAATCCATACTTGTTGACTACGTAAGTCCGATTTCTCAATTGTATTTGGGAATTTTTCTATAAAATTTGTTTGTCACCCATTTGGGTCAATGGGAAATTAAAGCCAAGAATCCATACTTGTTGACTACGTAAGTCCGATTTCTCAATTGTATTTGAGAATTTTTTTATAAAATTTGTTTGTCATCCATTTGGATCAATGGGAAATTAAAGCCAAGAATCCATACTTGTTGACTACATAAGTCCGATTTCTCAATTGTATTTGAGAATTTTTTTATAAAATTTGTTTGTCATCCATTTGGATCAATGGGAAATTAAAGCCAAGAATCCATACTTGTTGACTACGTAAGTCCGATTTCTCAATTGTATTTGAGAATTTTTTTATAAAATTTGTTTGTCACCCATTTGGGTCAATGGGAAATTAAAGCCAAGAATCCATACTTGTTGACTACGTAAGTCCGATTTCTCAATTGTATTTGAGAATTTTTTTATAAAATTTGTTTGTCACCCATTTGGATCAATGGGAAATTAAAGCCAAGAATCCATACTTGTTGACTACGTAAGTCCGATTTCTCAATTGTATTTGAGAATTTTTTTATAAAATTTGTTTGTCACCCATTTGGGTCAATGGGAAATTAAAGCCAAGGGTCCATACTTGTTGACTACGTAAGTCCGATTTCTCAATTGTATTTGGGAATTTTTCTATAAAATTTGTTTGTCACCCATTTGGGTCAATGGGAAATTAAAGCCAAGAATCCATACTTGTTGACTACGTAAGTCCGATTTCTCAATTGTATTTGAGAATTTTTTTATAAAATTTGTTTGTCACCCATTTGGATCAATGGGAAATTAAAGCCAAGAATCCATACTTGTTGACTACGTAAGTCCGATTTCTCAATTGTATTTGGGAATTTTTCTATAAAATTTGTTTGTCACCCATTTGGGTCAATGGGAAATTAAAGCCAAGAATCCATACTTGTTGACTACGTAAGTCCGATTTCTCAATTGTATTTGAGAATTTTTCTATAAAATTTGTTTGTCACCCATTTGGATCAATGGGAAATTAAAGCCAAGAATCCATACTTGTTGACTACGTAAGTCCGATTTCTCAATTGTATTTGAGAATTTTTTTATAAAATTTGTTTGTCACCCATTTGGATCAATGGGAAATTAAAGCCAAGGGTCCATACTTGTTGACTACGTAAGTCCGATTTCTCAATTGTATTTGAGAATTTTTCTATAAAATTTGTTTGTCACCCATTTGGATCAATGGGAAATAAAAGCCAAGAATCCATACTTGTTGACTACGTAAGTCCGATTTCTCAATTGTATTTGAGAATTTTTTTATAAAATTTGTTTGTCACCCATTTGGATCAATGGGAATTTAAAGCCAAGAATCCATACTTGTTGACTACGTAAGTCCGATTTCTCAATTGTATTTGAGAATTTTTTTTATAAAATTTGTTTGTCACCCATTTGGATCAATGGGAAATTAAAGCCAAGAATCCATACTTGTTGACTCCGTAAGTCCGATTTCTCAATTGTATTTGAGAATTTTTTTTATAAAATTTGTTTGTCACCCATTTGGCTCAATGGGAAATTAAAGCCAAGAATCCATACTTGTTGACTACGTAAGTCCGATTTCTCAATTGTATTTGAGAATTTTTCTATAAAATTTGTTTGTCACCCATTTGGATCAATGGGAAATAAAAGCCAAGAATCCATACTTGTTGACTACGTAAGTCCGATTTCTCAATTGTATTTGAGAATTTTTTTATAAAATTTGTTTGTCACCCATTTGGATCAATGGGAATTTAAAGCCAAGAATCCATACTTGTTGACTACGTAAGTCCGATTTCTCAATTGTATTTGAGAATTTTTTTTATAAAATTTGTTTGTCACCCATTTGGATCAATGGGAAATTAAAGCCAAGAATCCATACTTGTTGACTCCGTAAGTCCGATTTCTCAATTGTATTTGAGAATTTTTTTTATAAAATTTGTTTGTCACCCATTTGGCTCAATGGGAAATTAAAGCCAAGAATCCATACTTGTTGACTACGTAAGTCCGATTTCTCAATTGTATTTGAGAATTTTTCTATAAAATTTGTTTGTCACCCATTCGGCTCAATGGGAAATTAAAGCCAAGAATCCATACTTGTTGACTACGTAAGTCCGATTTCTCAATTGTATTTGAGAATTTTTTTATAAAATTTGTTTGTCACCCATTTGGATCAATGGGAAATTAAAGCCAAGAATCCATACTTGTTGACTACGTAAGTCCGATTTCTCAATTGTATTTGAGAATTCTTTTATAAAATTTGTTTGTCACCCATTTGGATCAATGGGAAATAAAAGCCAAGAATCCATACTTGTTGACTACGTAAGTCCGATTTCTCAATTGTATTTGAGAATTTTTCTATAAAATTTGTTTGTCACCCATTTGGCTCAATGGGAAATTAAAGCCAAGGGTCCATACTTGTTGACTACGTAAGTCCGATTTCTCAATTGTATTTGAGAATTTTTCTATAAAATTTGTTTGTCACCCATTTGGCTCAATGGGAAATTAAAGCCAAGAATCCATACTTGTTGACTACGTAAGTCCGATTTCTCAATTGTATTTGAGAATTTTTTTATAAAATTTGTTTGTCAGCCATTTGGATCAATGGGAAATAAAAGCCAAGAATCCATACTTGTTGACTACGTAAGTCCGATTTCTCAATTGTATTTGAGAATTTTTCTATAAAATTTGTTTGTCACCCATTTGGATCAATGGGAAATTAAAGCCAAGAATCCATACTTGTTGACTACGTAAGTCCGATTTCTCAATTGTATTTGAGAATTTTTTTATAAAATTTGTTTGTCACCCATTTGGATCAATGGGAAATAAAAGCCAAGAATCCATACTTGTTGACTACGTAAGTCCGATTTCTCAATTGTATTTGAGAATTTTTCTATAAAATTTGTTTGTCACCCATTTGGCTCAATGGGAAATTAAAGCCAAGGGTCCATACTTGTTGACTACGTAAGTCCGATTTCTCAATTGTATTTGAGAATTTTTCTATAAAATTTGTTTGTCACCCATTTGGCTCAATGGGAAATTAAAGCCAAGAATCCATACTTGTTGACTACGTAAGTCCGATTTCTCAATTGTATTTGAGAATTTTTTTATAAAATTTGTTTGTCACCCATTTGGATCAATGGGAAATTAAAGCCAAGGGTCCATACTTGTGGACTACGTAAGTCCGATTTCTCAATTGTATTTGAGAATTTTTTTTATAAAATTTGTTTGTCACCCATTTGGCTCAATGGGAAATTAAAGCCAAGAATCCATACTTGTTGACTACGTAAGTCCGATTTCTCAATTGTATTTGAGAATTTTTTTATAAAATTTGTTTGTCACCCATTTGGATCAATGGGAAATTAAAGCCAAGAATCCATACTTGTTGACTCCGTAAGTCCGATTTCTCAATTGTATTTGAGAATTTTTCTATAAAATTTGTTTGTCACCCATTTGGCTCAATGGGAAATTAAAGCCAAGAATCCATACTTGTTGACTACGTAAGTCCGATTTCTCAATTGTATTTGAGAATTTTTTTATAAAATTTGTTTGTCACCCATTTGGATCAATGGGAAATTAAAGCCAAGAATCCATACTTGTTGACTACGTAAGTCCGATTTCTCAATTGTATTTGACAATTCTTTTATAAAATTTGTTTGTCACCCATTTGGATCAATGGGAAATAAAAGCCAAGAATCCATACTTGTTGACTACGTAAGTCCGATTTCTCAATTGTATTTGAGAATTTTTCTATAAAATTTGTTTGTCACCCATTTGGCTCAATGAGAAATTAAAGCCAAGAATTAATACTTGTTGACTACGTAAGTCCGATTTCTCAATTGTATTTGAGAATTTTTCTATAAAATTTGTTTGTCACCCATTTGGCTCAATGAGAAATAAAAGCCAAGAATCCATACTTGTTGACTACGTAAGTCCGATTTCTCAATTGTATTTGAGAATTTTTTTATAAAATTTGTTTGTCACCCATTTGGATCAATGGGAAATAAAAGCCAAGAATCCATACTTGTTGACTACGTAAGTCCGATTTCTCAATTGTATTTGAGAATTTTTCTATAAAATTTGTTTGTCACCCATTTGGAATCAATGGGAAATTAAAGCCAAGAATCCATACTTGTTGACTACGTAAGTCCGATTTCTCAATTGTATTTGAGAATTTTTCTATAAAATTTGTTTGTCACCCATTTGGATCAATGGGAAATTAAAGCCAAGAATCCATACTTGTTGACTACGTAAGTCCGATTTCTCAATTGTATTTGAGAATTTTTTTATAAAATTTGTTTGTCACCCATTTGGATCAATGGGAAATAAAAGCCAAGAATCCATACTTGTTGACTACGTAAGTCCGATTTCTCAATTGTATTTGAGAATTTTTCTATAAAATTTGTTTGTCACCCATTTGGCTCAATGGGAAATTAAAGCCAAGAATCCATACTTGTTGACTACGTAAGTCCGATTTCTCAATTGTATTTGAGAATTTTTTTATAAAATTTGTTTGTCACCCATTTGGATCAATGGGAAATTAAAGCCAAGGGTCCATACTTGTTGACTACGTAAGTCCGATTTCTCAATTGTATTTGAGAATTTTTCTATAAAATTTGTTTGTCACCCATTTGGGTCAATGGGAAATAAAAGCCAAGAATCCATACTTGTTGACTACGTAAGTCCGATTTCTCAATTGTATTTGAGAATTTTTCTATAAAATTTGTTGTCACCCATTTGGATCAATGGGAAATTAAAGCCAAGGGTCCATACTTGTTGACTACGTAAGTCCGATTTCTCAATTGTATTTGAGAATTTTTTTATAAAATTTGTTTGTCACCCATTTGGATCAATGGGAAATTAAAGCCAAGGGTCCATACTTGTTGACTACGTAAGTCCGATTTCTCAATTGTATTTGAGAATTTTTCTATAAAATTTGTTTGTCACCCATTTGGATCAATGGGAAATAAAAGCCAAGAATCCATACTTGTTGACTACGTAAGTCCGATTTCTCAATTGTATTTGAGAATTTTTCTATAAAATTTGTTTGTCACCCATTTGGATCAATGGGAAATTAAAGCCAAGAATCCATACTTGTTGACTACGTAAGTCCGATTTCTCAATTGTATTTGAGAATTTTTCTATAAAATTTGTTTGTCACCCATTTGGGTCAATGGGAAATAAAAGCCAAGAATCCATACTTGTTGACTACGTAAGTCCGATTTCTCAATTGTATTTGAGAATTTTTCTATAAAATTTGTTTGTCACCCATTTGGATCAATGGGAAATAAAAGCCAAGAATCCATACTTGTTGACTACGTAAGTCCGATTTCTCAATTGTATTTGAGAATTTTTCTATAAATTTGTTTGTCACCCATTTGGATCAATGGGAAATTAAAGCCAAGAATCCATACTTTTTGACTACATAAGTCCGATTTCTCAATTGTATTTGAGAATTTTTCTATTAAATTTGTTTGTCACCCATTTGGATCAATGGGAAATTAAAGCCAAGAATCCATACTTGTTGACTACGTAAGTCCGATTTCTCAATTGTATTTGAGAATTTTTCTATTAAATTTGTTTGTCACCCATTTGGATCAATGGGAAATTAAAGCCAAGAATCCATACTTGTTGACTACATAAGTCCGATTTCTCAATTGTATTTGAGAATTTTTCTATAAAATTTGTTTGTCACCCATTTGGATCAATGGGAAATTAAAGCCAAGAATCCATACTTGTTGACTACATAAGTCCGATTTCTCAATTGTATTTGAGAATTTTTCTATAAAATTTGTTTGTCACCCATTTGGATCAATGGGAAATTAAAGCCAAGAATCCATACTTGTTGACTACGTAAGTCCGATTTCTCAATTGTATTTGAGAATTTTTCTATAAAATTTGTTTGTCACCCATTTGGATCAATGGGAAATTAAAGCCAAGAATCCATACTTGTTGACTACGTAAGTCGGATTTCTCAATTGTATTTGAGAATTTTTCTATAAAATTTGTTTGTCACCCATTTGGATCAATGGGAAATTAAAGCCAAGAATCCATACTTGTTGACTACGTAAGTCCGATTTCTCAATTGTATTTGAGAATTTTTCTATAAAATTTGTTTGTCACCCATTTGAATCAATGGGAAATTAAAGCCAAGAATCCATACTTGTTGACTACGTAAGTCCGATTTCTCAATTGTATTTGAGAATTTTTCTATAAAATTTGTTTGTCATCCATTTGGATCAATGGGAAATTAAAGCCAAGAATCCATACTTGTTGACTACGTAAGTCCGATTTCTCAATTGTATTTGAGAATTTTTCTATAAAATTTGTTTGTCACCCATTTGGATCAATGGGAAATTAAAGCCAAGAATCCATACTTGTTGACTACGTAAGTCGGATTTCTCAATTGTATTTGAGAATTTTTCTATAAAATTTGTTTGTCACCCATTTGGATCAATGGGAAATTAAAGCCAAGAATCCATACTTGTTGACTACGTAAGTCCGATTTCTCAATTGTATTTGAGAATTTTTCTATAAAATTTGTTTGTCACCCATTTGAATCAATGGGAAATTAAAGCCAAGAATCCATACTTGTTGACTACGTAAGTCCGATTTCTCAATTGTATTTGAGAATTTTTCTATAAAATTTGTTTGTCATCCATTTGGATCAATGGGAAATTAAAGCCAAGAATCCATACTTGTTGACTACGTAAGTCCGATTTCTCAATTGTATTTGAGAATTTTTCTATAAAATTTGTTTGTCACCCATTTGGATCAATGGGAAATTAAAGCCAAGGGTCCATACTTGTTGACTACGTAAGTCCGATTTCTCAATTGTATTTGATAATTTTTCTATAAAATTTGTTTGTCACCCATTTGGATCAATGGGAAATTAAAGCCAAGAATCCATACTTGTTGACTACGTAAGTCCGATTTCTCAATTGTATTTGAGAATTTTTCTATAAAATTTGTTTGTCACCCATTTGGATCAATGGGAAATTAAAGCCAAGAATCCATACTTGTTGACTACGTAAGTCCGATTTCTCAATTGTATTTGAGAATTTTCCTTTAAAATTTGTTTGTCACCCATTTGGATCAATGGGAAATTAAAGCCAAGAATCCATACTTGTTGACTACGTAAGTCCGATTTCTCAATTGTATTTGAGAATTTTTCTATAAAATTTGTTTGTCACCCATTTGGATCAATGGGAAATTAAAGCCAAGAATCCATACTTTTTGACTACATAAGTCCGATTTCTCAATTGTATTTGAGAATTTTTCTATAAAATTTGTTTGTCACCCATTTGGATCAATGGGAAATTAAAGCCAAGAATCCATACTTGTTGACTACGTAAGTCCGATTTCTCAATTGTATTTGAGAATTTTTCTATAAAATTTGTTTGTCACCCATTTGGATCAATGGGAAATTAAAGCCAAGAATCCATACTTTTTGACTACATAAGTCCGATTTCTCAATTGTATTTGATAATTTTTCTATTAAATTTGTTTGTCACCCATTTGGATCAATGGGAAATTAAAGCCAAGAATCCATACTTGTTGACTACGTAAGTCCGATTTCTCAATTGTATTTGAGAATTTTTCTATAAAATTTGTTTGTCACCCATTTGGATCAATGGGAAATTAAAGCCAAGAATCCATACTTGTTGACTACGTAAGTCCGATTTCTCAATTGTATTTGAGAATTTTTCTATTAAATTTGTTTGTCACCCATTTGGATCAATGGGAAATTAAAGCCAAGAATCCATACTTGTTGACTACGTAAGTCCGATTTCTCAATTGTATTTGAGAATTTTTCTATTAAATTTGTTTGTCACCCATTTGGATCAATGGGAAATTAAAGCCAAGAATCCATATTTGTTGACTACATAAGTCCGATTTCTCAATTGTATTTGATAATTTTTCTATAAAATTTGTTTGTCACCCATTTGGATCAATGGGAAATTAAAGCCAAGAATCCATACTTGTTGACTACGTAAGTCCGATTTCTCAATTGTATTTGATAATTTTCTATAAAATTTGTTTGTCACCCATTTGGATCAATGGGAAATTAAAGCCAAGAATCCATACTTGTTGACTACGTAAGTCCGATTTCTCAATTGTATTTGAGAATTTTTCTATAAAATTTGTTTGTCACCCATTTGGATCAATGGGAAATTAAAGCCAAGAATCCATACTTTTTGACTACATAAGTCCGATTTCTCAATTGTATTTGAGAATTTTTCTATAAAATTTGTTTGTCACCCATTTGGATCAATGGGAAATTAAAGCCAAGAATCCATACTTGTTGACTACGTAAGTCCGATTTCTCAATTGTATTTGAGAATTTTTCTATAAAATTTGTTTGTCACCCATTTGGATCAATGGGAAATTAAAGCCAAGAATCCATACTTGTTGACTACGTAAGTCCGATTTCTCAATTGTATTTGAGAATTTTTCTATAAAATTTGTTTGTCACCCATTTGGATCAATGGGAAATTAAAGCCAAGAATCCATACTTGTTGACTACGTAAGTCCGATTTCTCAATTGTATTTGAGAATTTTTCTATAAAATTTGTTTGTCACCCATTTGGATCAATGGGAAATTAAAGCCAAGAATCCATATTTGTTGACTACATAAGTCCGATTTCTCAATTGTATTTGATAATTTTTCTATAAAATTTGTTTGTCACCCATTTGGATCAATGGGAAATTAAAGCCAAGAATCCATACTTGTTGACTACATAAGTCCGATTTCTCAATTGTATTTGAGAATTTTTCTATAAAATTTGTTTGTCACCCATTTGGATCAATGGGAAATTAAAGCAAGAATCCATACTTTTTGACTACATAACTCCGATTTCTCAATTGTATTTGATAATTTTTCTATAAAATTTGTTTGTCACCCATTTGGATCAATGGGAAATTAAAGCCAAGAATCCATACTTGTTGACTACGTAAGTCCGATTTCTCAATTGTATTTGAGAATTTTCCTTTAAAATTTGTTTGTCACCCATTTGGATCAATGGGAAATTAAAGCCAAGAATCCATACTTGTTGACTACGTAAGTCCGATTTCTCAATTGTATTTGAGAATTTTTCTATAAAATTTGTTTGTCACCCATTTGGATCAATGGGAAATTAAAGCCAAGAATCCATACTTTTTGACTACATAAGTCCGATTTCTCAATTGTATTTGAGAATTTTTCTATTAAATTTGTTTGTCACCCATTTGGATCAATGGGAAATTAAAGCCAAGAATCCATACTTGTTGACTACGTAAGTCCGATTTCTCAATTGTATTTGAGAATTTTTCTATTAAATTTGTTTGTCACCCATTTGGATCAATGGGAAATTAAAGCCAAGAATCCATACTTGTTGACTACATAAGTCCGATTTCTCAATTGTATTTGAGAATTTTTCTATAAAATTTGTTTGTCACCCATTTGGATCAATGGGAAATTAAAGCCAAGAATCCATACTTGTTGACTACATAAGTCCGATTTCTCAATTGTATTTGAGAATTTTTCTATAAAATTTGTTTGTCACCCATTTGGATCAATGGGAAATTAAAGCCAAGAATCCATACTTGTTGACTACGTAAGTCCGATTTCTCAATTGTATTTGAGAATTTTTCTATAAAATTTGTTTGTCACCCATTTGGATCAATGGGAAATTAAAGCCAAGAATCCATACTTGTTGACTACGTAAGTCGGATTTCTCAATTGTATTTGAGAATTTTTCTATAAAATTTGTTTGTCACCCATTTGGATCAATGGGAAATTAAAGCCAAGAATCCATACTTGTTGACTACGTAAGTCCGATTTCTCAATTGTATTTGAGAATTTTTCTATAAAATTTGTTTGTCACCCATTTGAATCAATGGGAAATTAAAGCCAAGAATCCATACTTGTTGACTACGTAAGTCCGATTTCTCAATTGTATTTGAGAATTTTTCTATAAAATTTGTTTGTCATCCATTTGGATCAATGGGAAATTAAAGCCAAGAATCCATACTTGTTGACTACGTAAGTCCGATTTCTCAATTGTATTTGAGAATTTTTCTATAAAATTTGTTTGTCACCCATTTGGATCAATGGGAAATTAAAGCCAAGGGTCCATACTTGTTGACTACGTAAGTCCGATTTCTCAATTGTATTTGATAATTTTTCTATAAAATTTGTTTGTCACCCATTTGGATCAATGGGAAATTAAAGCCAAGAATCCATACTTGTTGACTACGTAAGTCCGATTTCTCAATTGTATTTGAGAATTTTTCTATAAAATTTGTTTGTCACCCATTTGGATCAATGGGAAATTAAAGCCAAGAATCCATACTTGTTGACTACGTAAGTCCGATTTCTCAATTGTATTTGAGAATTTTCCTTTAAAATTTGTTTGTCACCCATTTGGATCAATGGGAAATTAAAGCCAAGAATCCATACTTGTTGACTACGTAAGTCCGATTTCTCAATTGTATTTGAGAATTTTTCTATAAAATTTGTTTGTCACCCATTTGGATCAATGGGAAATTAAGCCAAGAATCCATACTTGTTGACTACGTAAGTCCGATTTCTCAATTGTATTTGAGAATTTTTCTATTAAATTTGTTTGTCACCCATTTGGATCAATGGGAAATTAAAGCCAAGAATCCATACTTGTTGACTACGTAAGTCCGATTTCTCAATTGTATTTGAGAATTTTTCTATTAAATTTGTTTGTCACCCATTTGGATCAATGGGAAATTAAAGCCAAGAATCCATACTTGTTGACTACGTAAGTCCGATTTCTCAATTGTATTTGAGAATTTTTCTATTAAATTTGTTTGTCACCCATTTGGATCAATGGGAAATTAAAGCCAAGAATCCATACTTGTTGACTACGTAAGTCCGATTTCTCAATTGTATTTGAGAATTTTTCTATTAAATTTGTTTGTCACCCATTTGGATCAATGGGAAATTAAAGCCAAGAATCCATACTTATTGACTACATAAGTCCGATTTCTCAATTGTATTTGAGAATTTTTCTATTAAATTTGTTTGTCACCCATTTGGATCAATGGGAAATTAAAGCCAAGAATCCATACTTGTTGACTACGTAAGTCCGATTTCTCAATTGTATTTGAGAATTTTTCTATTAAATTTGTTTGTCATCCATTTGGATCAATGGGAAATTAAAGCCAAGAATCCATACTTGTTGACTACATAAGTCCGATTTCTCAATTGTATTTGAGAATTTTTCTATTAAATTTGTTTGTCACCCATTTGGATCAATGGGAAATTAAAGCCAAGAATCCATACTTGTTGACTACGTAAGTCCGATTTCTCAATTGTATTTGAGAATTTTTCTATTAAATTTGTTTGTCACCCATTTGGATCAATGGGAAATTAAAGCCAAGAATCCATACTTGTTGACTACGTAAGTCCGATTTCTCAATTGTATTTGAGAATTTTTCTATAAAATTTGTTTGTCACCCATTTGGATCAATGGGAAATTAAAGCCAAGAATCCATACTTGTTGACTAAATAAGTCCGATTTCTCAATTGTATTTGAGAATTTTTCTATAAAATTTGTTTGTCACCCATTTGGATCAATGGGAAATTAAAGCCAAGAATCCATACTTGTTGACTACGTAAGTCCGATTTCTCAATTGTATTTGAGAATTTTTCTATTAAATTTGTTTGTCACCCATTTGGATCAATGGGAAATTAAAGCCAAGAATCCATACTTGTTGACTACGTAAGTCCGATTTCTCAATTGTATTTGAGAATTTTTCTATAAAATTTGTTTGTCATCCATTTGGATCAATGGGAAATTAAAGCCAAGAATCCATACTTGTTGACTACGTAAGTCCGATTTCTCAATTGTATTTGAGAATTTTTCTATTAAATTTGTTTGTCACCCATTTGGATCAATGGGAAATTAAAGCCAAGAATCCATACTTGTTGACTACGTAAGTCCGATTTCTCAATTGTATTTGAGAATTTTTCTATTAAATTTGTTTGTCACCCATTTGGATCAATGGGAAATTAAAGCCAAGAATCCATACTTGTTGACTACGTAAGTCCGATTTCTCAATTGTATTTGAGAATTTTTCTATTAAATTTGTTTGTCACCCATTTGGATCAATGGGAAATTAAAGCCAAGAATCCATACTTGTTGACTACGTAAGTCCGATTTCTCAATTGTATTTGAGAATTTTTCTATAAAATTTGTTTGTCACCCATTTGGATCAATGGGAAATTAAAGCCAAGAATCCATACTTGTTGACTAAATAAGTCCGATTTCTCAATTGTATTTGAGAATTTTTCTATAAAATTTGTTTGTCACCCATTTGGATCAATGGGAAATTAAAGCCAAGAATCCATACTTGTTGACTACGTAAGTCCGATTTCTCAATTGTATTTGAGAATTTTTCTATAAAATTTGTTTGTCATCCATTTGGATCAATGGGAAATTAAAGCCAAGAATCCATACTTTTTGACTACATAAGTCCGATTTCTCAATTGTATTTGAGAATTTTTCTATTAAATTTGTTTGTCACCCATTTGGATCAATGGGAAATTAAAGCCAAGAATCCATACTTGTTGACTACGTAAGTCCGATTTCTCAATTGTATTTGAGAATTTTTCTATTAAATTTGTTTGTCACCCATTTGGATCAATGGGAAATTAAAGCCAAGAATCCATACTTGTTCACTACGTAAGTCCGATTTCTCAATTGTATTTGAGAATTTTTCTATTAAATTTGTTTGTCACCCATTTGGATCAATGGGAAATTAAAGCCAAGAATCCATACTTGTTGACTACATAAGTCCGATTTCTCAATTGTATTTGAGAATTTTTCTATAAAATTTGTTTGTCACCCATTTGGATCAATGGGAAATTAAAGCCAAGAATCCATACTTGTTGACTACATAAGTCCGATTTCTCAATTGTATTTGAGAATTTTTCTATAAAATTTGTTTGTCACCCATTTGGATCAATGGGAAATTAAAGCCAAGAATCCATACTTGTTGACTACGTAAGTCCGATTTCTCAATTGTATTTGAGAATTTTTCTATAAAATTTGTTTGTCACCCATTTGGATCAATGGGAAATTAAAGCCAAGAATCCATACTTGTTGACTACGTAAGTCGATTTCTCAATTGTATTTGAGAATTTTTCTATAAAATTTGTTTGTCACCCATTTGGATCAATGGGAAATTAAAGCCAAGAATCCATACTTGTTGACTACGTAAGTCCGATTTCTCAATTGTATTTGAGAATTTTTCTATAAAATTTGTTTGTCACCCATTTGAATCAATGGGAAATTAAAGCCAAGAATCCATACTTGTTGACTACGTAAGTCCGATTTCTCAATTGTATTTGAGAATTTTTCTATAAAATTTGTTTGTCATCCATTTGGATCAATGGGAAATTAAAGCCAAGAATCCATACTTGTTGACTACGTAAGTCCGATTTCTCAATTGTATTTGAGAATTTTTCTATAAAATTTGTTTGTCACCCATTTGGATCAATGGGAAATTAAAGCCAAGGGTCCATACTTGTTGACTACGTAAGTCCGATTTCTCAATTGTATTTGATAATTTTTCTATAAAATTTGTTTGTCACCCATTTGGATCAATGGGAAATTAAAGCCAAGAATCCATACTTGTTGACTACGTAAGTCCGATTTCTCAATTGTATTTGAGAATTTTTCTATAAAATTTGTTTGTCACCCATTTGGATCAATGGGAAATTAAAGCCAAGAATCCATACTTGTTGACTACGTAAGTCCGATTTCTCAATTGTATTTGAGAATTTTCCTTTAAAATTTGTTTGTCACCCATTTGGATCAATGGGAAATTAAAGCCAAGAATCCATACTTGTTGACTACGTAAGTCCGATTTCTCAATTGTATTTGAGAATTTTTCTATAAAATTTGTTTGTCACCCATTTGGATCAATGGGAAATTAAAGCCAAGAATCCATACTTTTTGACTACATAAGTCCGATTTCTCAATTGTATTTGAGAATTTTTCTATAAAATTTGTTTGTCACCCATTTGGATCAATGGGAAATTAAAGCCAAGAATCCATACTTGTTGACTACGTAAGTCCGATTTCTCAATTGTATTTGAGAATTTTTCTATAAAATTTGTTTGCCACCCATTTGGATCAATGGGAAATTAAAGCCAAGAATCCATACTTTTTGACTACATAAGTCCGATTTCTCAATTGTATTTGAGAATTTTTCTATAAAATTTGTTTGTCACCCATTTGGATCAATGGGAAATTAAAGCCAAGAATCCATACTTGTTGACTACGTAAGTCCGATTTCTCAATTGTATTTGAGAATTTTTCTATAAAATTTGTTTGTCACCCATTTGGATCAATGGGAAATTAAAGCCAAGAATCCATACTTGTTGACTACGTAAGTCCGATTTCTCAATTGTATTTGAGAATTTTTCTATAAAATTTGTTTGTCACCCATTTGGATCAATGGGAAATTAAAGCCAAGAATCCATACTTGTTGACTACGTAAGTCCGATTTCTCAATTGTATTTGAGAATTTTTCTATAAAATTTGTTTGTCACCCATTTGGATCAATGGGAAATTAAAGCCAAGAATCCATACTTGTTGACTACGTAAGTCCGATTTCTCAATTGTATTTGAGAATTTTTCTATAAAATTTGTTTGTCACCCATTTGGATCAATGGGAAATTAAAGCCAAGAATCCATATTTGTTGACTACATAAGTCCGATTTCTCAATTGTATTTGATAATTTTTCTATAAAATTTGTTTGTCACCCATTTGGATCAATGGGAAATTAAAGCCAAGAATCCATACTTGTTGACTACGTAAGTCCGATTTCTCAATTGTATTTGAGAATTTTTCTATAAAATTTGTTTGTCACCCATTTGGATCAATGGGAAATTAAAGCCAAGAATCCATACTTGTTGACTACGTAAGTCCGATTTCTCAATTGTATTTGAGAATTTTTCTATAAAATTTGTTTGTCACCCATTTGGATCAATGGGAAATTAAAGCCAAGAATCCATATTTGTTGACTACATAAGTCCGATTTCTCAATTGTATTTGATAATTTTTCTATAAAATTTGTTTGTCACCCATTTGGATCAATGGGAAATTAAAGCCAAGAATCCATACTTGTTGACTACGTAAGTCCGATTTCTCAATTGTATTTGAGAATTTTTCTATAAAATTTGTTTGTCACCCATTTGGATCAATGGGAAATTAAAGCCAAGAATCCATACTTGTTGACTACGTAAGTCCGATTTCTCAATTGTATTTGAGAATTTTTCTATAAAATTTGTTTGTCACCCATTTGGATCAATGGGAAATTAAAGCCAAGAATCCATACTTTTTGACTACATAAGTCCGATTTCTCAATTGTATTTGAGAATTTTTCTATAAAATTTGTTTGTCACCCATTTGGATCAATGGGAAATTAAAGCCAAGAATCCATACTTGTTGACTACGTAAGTCCGATTTCTCAATTGTATTTGAGAATTTTTCTATAAAATTTGTTTGTCACCCATTTGGATCAATGGGAAATTAAAGCCAAGAATCCATACTTGTTGACTACGTAAGTCCGATTTCTCAATTGTATTTGAGAATTTTTCTATAAAATTTGTTTGTCACCCATTTGGATCAATGGGAAATTAAAGCCAAGAATCCATACTTGTTGACTACGTTAGTCCGATTTCTCAATTGTATTTGAGAATTTTTCTATAAAATTTGTTTGTCACCCATTTGGATCAATGGGAAATTAAAGCCAAGAATCCATACTTGTTGACTACGTAAGTCCGATTTCTCAATTGTATTTGAGAATTTTTCTATAAAATTTGTTTGTCACCCATTTGGATCAATGGGAAATTAAAGCCAAGAATCCATACTTGTTGACTACGTAAGTCCGATTTCTCAATTGTATTTGAGAATTTTTCTATAAAATTTGTTTGTCACCCATTTGGATCAATGGGAAATTAAAGCCAAGAATCCATATTTGTTGACTACATAAGTCCGATTTCTCAATTGTATTTGATAATTTTTCTATAAAATTTGTTTGTCACCCATTTGGATCAATGGGAAATTAAAGCCAAGAATCCATACTTGTTGACTACGTAAGTCCGATTTCTCAATTGTATTTGAGAATTTTTCTATAAAATTTGTTTGTCACCCATTTGGATCAATGGGAAATTAAAGCCAATAATCCATACTTTTTGACTACATAAGTCCGATTTCTCAATTGTATTTGATAATTTTTCTATAAAATTTGTTTGTCACCCATTTGGATCAATGGGAAATTAAAGCCAAGAATCCATACTTTTTGACTACATAAGTCCGATTTCTCAATTGTATTTGATAATTTTTCTATAAAATTTGTTTGTCACCCATTTGGATCAATGGGAAATTAAAGCCAAGAATCCATACTTGTTGACTACATTAGTCCGATTTCTCAATTGTATTTGATAATTTTTCTATAAAATTTGTTTGTCACCCATTTGGATCAATGGGAAATTAAAGCCAAGAATCCATACTTGTTGACTACATAAGTCCGATTTCTCAATTGTATTTGAGAATTTTTCTATAAAATTTGTTTGTCACCCATTTGGATCAATGGGAAATTAAAGCCAAGAATCCATACTTTTTGACTACATAAGTCCGATTTTTTAATTGTATTTGATAATTTTTCTATAAAATTTGTTTGTCACCCATTTGGATCAATGGGAAATTAAAGCCAAGAATCCATACTTGTTGACTACGTAAGTCCGATTTCTCAATTGTATTTGAGAATTTTTCTATAAAATTTGTTTGTCACCCATTTGGATCAATGGGAAATTAAAGCCAAGAATCCATACTTGTTGACTACGTAAGTCCGATTTCTCAATTGTATTTGAGAATTTTCCTTTAAAATTTGTTTGTCACCCATTTGGATCAATGGGAAATTAAAGCCAAGAATCCATACTTGTTGACTACGTAAGTCCGATTTCTCAATTGTATTTGAGAATTTTTCTATAAAATTTGTTTGTCACCCATTTGGATCAATGGGAAATTAAAGCCAAGAATCCATATTTGTTGACTACATAAGTCCGATTTCTCAATTGTATTTGATAATTTTTCTATAAAATTTGTTTGTCACCCATTTGGATCAATGGGAAATTAAAGCCAAGAATCCATACTTGTTGACTACGTAAGTCCGATTTCTCAATTGTATTTGAGAATTTTTCTATAAAATTTGTTTGTCACCCATTTGGATCAATGGGAAATTAAAGCCAAGAATCCATACTTGTTGACTACGTAAGTCCGATTTCTCAATTGTATTTGAGAATTTTTCTATAAAATTTGTTTGTCACCCATTTGGATCAATGGGAAATTAAAGCCAAGAATCCATACTTTTTGACTACATAAGTCCGATTTCTCAATTGTATTTGAGAATTTTTCTATAAAATTTGTTTGTCACCCATTTGGATCAATGGGAAATTAAAGCCAAGAATCCATACTTGTTGACTACGTAAGTCCGATTTCTCAATTGTATTTGAGAATTTTTCTATAAAATTTGTTTGTCACCCATTTGGATCAATGGGAAATTAAAGCCAAGAATCCATACTTGTTGACTACGTAAGTCCGATTTCTCAATTGTATTTGAGAATTTTTCTATAAAATTTGTTTGTCACCCATTTGGATCAATGGGAAATTAAAGCCAAGAATCCATACTTTTTGACTACATAAGTCCGATTTCTCAATTGTATTTGAGAATTTTTCTATAAAATTTGTTTGTCACCCATTTGGATCAATGGGAAATTAAAGCCAAGAATCCATACTTGTTGACTACGTAAGTCCGATTTCTCAATTGTATTTGAGAATTTTTCTATAAAATTTGTTTGTCACCCATTTGGATCAATGGGAAATTAAAGCCAAGAATCCATACTTGTTGACTACGTAAGTCCGATTTCTCAATTGTATTTGAGAATTTTTCTATAAAATTTGTTTGTCACCCATTTGGATCAATGGGAAATTAAAGCCAAGAATCCATACTTGTTGACTACGTAAGTCCGATTTCTCAATTGTATTTGAGAATTTTTCTATAAAATTTGTTTGTCACCCATTTGGATCAATGGGAAATTAAAGCCAAGAATCCATACTTGTTGACTACGTAAGTCCGATTTCTCAATTGTATTTGAGAATTTTTCTATAAAATTTGTTTGTCACCCATTTGGATCAATGGGAAATTAAAGCCAAGAATCCATACTTGTTGACTACGTAAGTCCGATTTCTCAATTGTATTTGAGAATTTTTCTATAAAATTTGTTTGTCACCCATTTGGATCAATGGGAAATTAAAGCCAAGAATCCATATTTGTTGACTACATAAGTCCGATTTCTCAATTGTATTTGATAATTTTTCTATAAAATTTGTTTGTCACCCATTTGGATCAATGGGAAATTAAAGCCAAGAATCCATACTTGTTGACTACGTAAGTCCGATTTCTCAATTGTATTTGAGAATTTTTCTATAAAATTTGTTTGTCACCCATTTGGATCAATGGGAAATTAAAGCCAAGAATCCATACTTGTTGACTACGTAAGTCCGATTTCTCAATTGTATTTGAGAATTTTTCTATAAAATTTGTTTGTCACCCATTTGGATCAATGGGAAATTAAAGCCAAGAATCCATACTTTTTGACTACATAAGTCCGATTTCTCAATTGTATTTGAGAATTTTTCTATAAAATTTGTTTGTCACCCATTTGGATCAATGGGAAATTAAAGCCAAGAATCCATACTTGTTGACTACGTAAGTCCGATTTCTCAATTGTATTTGAGAATTTTTCTATAAAATTTGTTTGTCACCCATTTGGATCAATGGGAAATTAAAGCCAAGAATCCATACTTGTTGACTACGTAAGTCCGATTTCTCAATTGTATTTGAGAATTTTTCTATAAAATTTGTTTGTCACCCATTTGGATCAATGGGAAATTAAAGCCAAGAATCCATACTTGTTGACTACGTAAGTCCGATTTCTCAATTGTATTTGAGAATTTTTCTATAAAATTTGTTTGTCACCCATTTGGATCAATGGGAAATTAAAGCCAAGAATCCATATTTGTTGACTACATAAGTCCGATTTCTCAATTGTATTTGATAATTTTTCTATAAAATTTGTTTGTCACCCATTTGGATCAATGGGAAATTAAAGCCAAGAATCCATACTTGTTGACTACATAAGTCCGATTTCTCAATTGTATTTGAGAATTTTTCTATAAAATTTGTTTGTCACCCATTTGGATCAATGGGAAATTAAAGCCAAGAATCCATACTTTTTGACTACATAACTCCGATTTCTCAATTGTATTTGATAATTTTTCTATAAAATTTGTTTGTCACCCATTTGGATCAATGGGAAATTAAAGCCAAGAATCCATACTTGTTGACTACGTAAGTCCGATTTCTCAATTGTATTTGAGAATTTTCCTTTAAAATTTGTTTGTCACCCATTTGGATCAATGGGAAATTAAAGCCAAGAATCCATACTTGTTGACTACGTAAGTCCGATTTCTCAATTGTATTTGAGAATTTTTCTATAAAATTTGTTTGTCACCCATTTGGATCAATGGGAAATTAAAGCCAAGAATCCATACTTTTTGACTACATAAGTCCGATTTCTCAATTGTATTTGAGAATTTTTCTATTAAATTTGTTTGTCACCCATTTGGATCAATGGGAAATTAAAGCCAAGAATCCATACTTGTTGACTACGTAAGTCCGATTTCTCAATTGTATTTGAGAATTTTTCTATTAAATTTGTTTGTCACCCATTTGGATCAATGGGAAATTAAAGCCAAGAATCCATACTTGTTCACTACGTAAGTCCGATTTCTCAATTGTATTTGAGAATTTTTCTATAAATTTGTTTGTCACCCATTTGGATCAATGGGAAATTAAAGCCAAGAATCCATACTTGTTGACTACATAAGTCCGATTTCTCAATTGTATTTGAGAATTTTTCTATAAAATTTGTTTGTCACCCATTTGGATCAATGGGAAATTAAAGCCAAGAATCCATACTTGTTGACTACATAAGTCCGATTTCTCAATTGTATTTGAGAATTTTTCTATAAAATTTGTTTGTCACCCATTTGGATCAATGGGAAATTAAAGCCAAGAATCCATACTTGTTGACTACGTAAGTCCGATTTCTCAATTGTATTTGAGAATTTTTCTATAAAATTTGTTTGTCACCCATTTGGATCAATGGGAAATTAAAGCCAAGAATCCATACTTGTTGACTACGTAAGTCGGATTTCTCAATTGTATTTGAGAATTTTTCTATAAAATTTGTTTGTCACCCATTTGGATCAATGGGAAATTAAAGCCAAGAATCCATACTTGTTGACTACGTAAGTCCGATTTCTCAATTGTATTTGAGAATTT
Source organism: Lypha dubia (assembly GCA_947311025.1). Classification (NCBI taxonomy): domain Eukaryota; kingdom Metazoa; phylum Arthropoda; class Insecta; order Diptera; family Tachinidae; genus Lypha; species Lypha dubia. The sequence continues at coordinate 21,096,725 of OX371263.1, read as the reverse complement.
TTCTATAAAATTTGTTTGTCACCCATTTGAATCAATGGGAAATTAAAGCCAAGAATCCATACTTGTTGACTACGTAAGTCCGATTTCTCAATTGTATTTGAGAATTTTTCTATAAAATTTGTTTGTCATCCATTTGGATCAATGGGAAATTAAAGCCAAGAATCCATACTTGTTGACTACGTAAGTCCGATTTCTCAATTGTATTTGAGAATTTTTCTATAAAATTTGTTTGTCACCCATTTGGATCAATGGGAAATTAAAGCCAAGGGTCCATACTTGTTGACTACGTAAGTCCGATTTCTCAATTGTATTTGATAATTTTTCTATAAAATTTGTTTGTCACCCATTTGGATCAATGGGAAATTAAAGCCAAGAATCCATACTTGTTGACTACGTAAGTCCGATTTCTCAATTGTATTTGAGAATTTTTCTATAAAATTTGTTTGTCACCCATTTGGATCAATGGGAAATTAAAGCCAAGAATCCATACTTGTTGACTACGTAAGTCCGATTTCTCAATTGTATTTGAGAATTTTCCTTTAAAATTTGTTTGTCACCCATTTGGATCAATGGGAAATTAAAGCCAAGAATCCATACTTGTTGACTACGTAAGTCCGATTTCTCAATTGTATTTGAGAATTTTTCTATTAAATTTGTTTGTCATCCATTTGGATCAATGGGAAATTAAAGCCAAGAATCCATACTTGTTGACTACATAAGTCCGATTTCTCAATTGTATTTGAGAATTTTTCTATTAAATTTGTTTGTCACCCATTTGGATCAATGGGAAATTAAAGCCAAGAATCCATACTTGTTGACTACGTAAGTCCGATTTCTCAATTGTATTTGAGAATTTTTCTATAAAATTTGTTTGTCACCCATTTGGATCAATGGGAAATTAAAGCCAAGAATCCATACTTGTTGACTACATAAGTCCGATTTCTCAATTGTATTTGAGAATTTTTCTATTAAATTTGTTTGTCACCCATTTGGATCAATGGGAAATTAAAGCCAAGAATCCATACTTGTTGACTACGTAAGTCCGATTTCTCAATTGTATTTGAGAATTTTTCTATAAAATTTGTTTGTCACCCATTTGGATCAATGGGAAATTAAAGCCAAGAATCCATACTTGTTGACTACATAAGTCCGATTTCTCAATTGTATTTGAGAATTTTTCTATAAAATTTGTTTGTCACCCATTTGGATCAATGGGAAATTAAAGCCAAGAATCCATACTTGTTGACTACGTAAGTCCGATTTCTCAATTGTATTTGAGAATTTTTCTATTAAATTTGTTTGTCACCCATTTGGATCAATGGGAAATTAAAGCCAAGAATCCATACTTGTTGACTACGTAAGTCCGATTTCTCAATTGTATTTGAGAATTTTTCTATAAAATTTGTTTGTCATCCATTTGGATCAATGGGAAATTAAAGCCAAGAATCCATACTTGTTGACTACGTAAGTCCGATTTCTCAATTGTATTTGAGAATTTTTCTATTAAATTTGTTTGTCACCCATTTGGATCAATGGGAAATTAAAGCAAGAATCCATACTTGTTGACTACGTAAGTCCGATTTCTCAATTGTATTTGAGAATTTTTCTATTAAATTTGTTTGTCACCCATTTGGATCAATGGGAAATTAAAGCCAAGAATCCATACTTGTTGACTACGTAAGTCCGATTTCTCAATTGTATTTGAGAATTTTTCTATTAAATTTGTTTGTCACCCATTTGGATCAATGGGAAATTAAAGCCAAGAATCCATACTTGTTGACTACGTAAGTCCGATTTCTCAATTGTATTTGAGAATTTTTCTATTAAATTTGTTTGTCACCCATTTGGATCAATGGGAAATTAAAGCCAAGACTCCATACTTATTGTCTTCATAAGTCCGATTTCTCAATTGTATTTGAGAATTTTTCTATTAAATTTGTTTGTCACCCATTTGGATCAATGGGAAATTAAAGCCAAGAATCCATACTTGTTGACTACATAAGTCCGATTTCTCAATTGTATTTGAGAATTTTTCTATTAAATTTGTTTGTCACCCATTTGGATCAATGGGAAATTAAAGCCAAGAATCCATACTTGTTGACTACGTAAGTCCGATTTCTCAATTGTATTTGAGAATTTTTCTATTAAATTTGTTTGTCACCCATTTGGATCAATGGGAAATTAAAGCCAAGAATCCATACTTGTTGACTACGTAAGTCCGATTTCTCAATTGTATTTGAGAATTTTTCTATTAAATTTGTTTGTCACCCATTTGGATCAATGGGAAATTAAAGCCAAGAATCCATACTTGTTGACTACGTAAGTCCGATTTCTCAATTGTATTTGAGAATTTTTCTATTAAATTTGTTTGTCACCCATTTGGATCAATGGGATATTAAAGCCAAGAATCCATACTTGTTGACTACATAAGTCCGATTTCTCAATTGTATTTGAGAATTTTTCTATAAAATTTGTTTGTCACCCATTTGGATCAATGGGAAATTAAAGCCAAGAATCCATACTTGTTGACTACGTAAGTCCGATTTCTCAATTGTATTTGAGAATTTTTCTATTAAATTTGTTTGTCACCCATTTGGATCAATGGGAAATTAAAGCCAAGAATCCATACTTGTTGACTACGTAAGTCCGATTTCTCAATTGTATTTGAGAATTTTTCTATTAAATTTGTTTGTCACCCATTTGGATCAATGGGAAATTAAAGCCAAGAATCCATACTTGTTGACTACGTAAGTCCGATTTCTCAATTGTATTTGAGAATTTTCTATTAAATTTGTTTGTCACCCATTTGGATCAATGGGAAATTAAAGCCAAGAATCCATACTTGTTGACTACATAAGTCCGATTTCTCAATTGTATTTGAGAATTTTTCTATTAAATTTGTTTGTCACCCATTTGGATCAATGGGAAATTAAAGCCAAGAATCCATACTTGTTGACTACGTAAGTCCGATTTCTCAATTGTATTTGAGAATTTTTCTATTAAATTTGTTTGTCACCCATTTGGATCAATGGGAAATTAAAGCCAAGAATCCATACTTGTTGACTACGTAAGTCCGATTTCTCAATTGTATTTGAGAATTTTTCTATTAAATTTGTTTGTCACCCATTTGGATCAATGGGAAATTAAAGCCAAGAATCCATACTTGTTGACTACATAAGTCCGATTTCTCAATTGTATTTGAGAATTTTTCTATAAAATTTGTTTGTCACCCATTTGGATCAATGGGAAATTAAAGCCAAGAATCCATACTTGTTGACTACGTAAGTCCGATTTCTCAATTGTATTTGAGAATTTTTCTATAAAATTTGTTTGTCACCCATTTGGATCAATGGGAAATTAAAGCCAAGAATCCATACTTGTTGACTACGTAAGTCGGATTTCTCAATTGTATTTGAGAATTTTTCTATAAAATTTGTTTGTCACCCATTTGGATCAATGGGAAATTAAAGCCAAGAATCCATACTTGTTGACTACGTAAGTCCGATTTCTCAATTGTATTTGAGAATTTTTCTATAAAATTTGTTTGTCACCCATTTGAATCAATGGGAAATTAAAGCCAAGAATCCATACTTGTTGACTACGTAAGTCCGATTTCTCAATTGTATTTGAGAATTTTTCTATAAAATTTGTTTGTCACCCATTTGGATCAATGGGAAATTAAAGCCAAGAATCCATACTTGTTGACTACGTAAGTCCGATTTCTCAATTGTATTTGAGAATTTTTCTATAAAATTTGTTTGTCACCCATTTGGATCAATGGGAAATTAAAGCCAAGATCCATACTTGTTGACTACGTAAGTCCGATTTCTCAATTGTATTTGAGAATTTTTCTATTAAATTTGTTTGTCACCCATTTGGATCAATGGGAAATTAAAGCCAAGAATCCATACTTGTTGACTACGTAAGTCCGATTTCTCAATTGTATTTGAGAATTTTTCTATAAAATTTGTTTGTCACCCATTTGGATCAATGGGAAATTAAAGCCAAGAATCCATACTTGTTGACTACGTAAGTCCGATTTCTCAATTGTATTTGAGAATTTTTCTATAAAATTTGTTTGTCACCCATTTGGATCAATGGGAAATTAAAGCCAAGAATCCATACTTGTTGACTACGTAAGTCCGATTTCTCAATTGTATTTGAGAATTTTTCTATAAAATTTGTTTGTCACCCATTTGGATCAATGGGAAATTAAAGCCAAGAATCCATACTTGTTGACTACGTAAGTCCGATTTCTCAATTGTATTTGAGAATTTTTCTATTAAATTTGTTTGTCACCCATTTGGATCAATGGGAAATTAAAGCCAAGAATCCATACTTGTTGACTACGTAAGTCCGATTTCTCAATTGTATTTGAGAATTTTTCTATAAAATTTGTTTGTCACCCATTTGGATCAATGGGAAATTAAAGCCAAGAATCCATACTTGTTGACTACGTAAGTCCGATTTCTCAATTGTATTTGAGAATTTTTCTATAAATTTGTTTGTCACCCATTTGGATCAATGGAAATTAAAGCCAAGGATCCATACTTGTTGACTACGTAAGTCCGATTTCTCAATTGTATTTGAGAATTTTTCTATTAAATTTGTTTGTCACCCATTTGGATCAATGGGAAATTAAAGCCAAGAATCCATACTTGTTGACTACGTAAGTCCGATTTCTCAATTGTATTTGAGAATTTTTCTATAAAATTTGTTTGTCACCCATTTGGATCAATGGGAAATTAAAGCCAAGAATCCATACTTGTTGACTACGTAAGTCCGATTTCTCAATTGTATTTGAGAATTTTTCTATTAAATTTGTTTGTCACCCATTTGGATCAATGGGAAATTAAAGCCAAGAATCCATACTTGTTGACTACGTAAGTCCGATTTCTCAATTGTATTTGAGAATTTTTCTATTAAATTTGTTTGTCACCCATTTGGATCAATGGGAAATTAAAGCCAAGAATCCATACTTGTTGACTACGTAAGTCCGATTTCTCAATTGTATTTGAGAATTTTTCTATAAAATTTGTTTGTCACCCATTTGGATCAATGGGAAATTAAAGCCAAGAATCCATACTTGTTGACTACGTAAGTCCGATTTCTCAATTGTATTTGAGAATTTTTCTATAAAATTTGTTTGTCACCCATTTGGATCAATGGGAAATTAAAGCCAAGAATCCATACTTGTTGACTACGTAAGTCCGATTTCTCAATTGTATTTGAGAATTTTTCTATAAATTTGTTTGTCACCCATTTGGATCAATGGGAAATTAAAGCCAAGAATCCATACTTGTTGACTACGTAAGTCCGATTTCTCAATTGTATTTGAGAATTTTTCTATAAAATTTGTTTGTCACCCATTTGGATCAATGGGAAATTAAAGCCAAGAATCCATACTTGTTGACTACGTAAGTCCGATTTCTCAATTGTATTTGAGAATTTTTCTATTAAATTTGTTTGTCACCCATTTGGATCAATGGGAAATTAAAGCCAAGAATCCATACTTGTTGACTACGTAAGTCCGATTTCTCAATTGTATTTGAGAATTTTTCTATAAAATTTGTTTGTCACCCATTTGAATCAATGGGAAATTAAAGCCAAGAATCCATACTTGTTGACTACGTAAGTCCGATTTCTCAATTGTATTTGAGAATTTTTCTATAAAATTTGTTTGTCACCCATTTGGATCAATGGGAAATTAAAGCCAAGAATCCATACTTGTTGACTACGTAAGTCCGATTTCTCAATTGTATTTGAGAATTTTTCTATAAAATTTGTTTGTCACCCATTTGGATTAATGGGAAATTAAAGCCAAGGGTCCATACTTGTTGACTACGTAAGTCCGATTTCTCAATTGTATTTGAGAATTTTTCTATTAAATTTGTTTGTCACCCATTTGGATCAATGGGAAATTAAAGCCAAGAATCCATACTTGTTGACTACGTAAGTCCGATTTCTCAATTGTATTTGAGAATTTTTCTATAAAATTTGTTTGTCACCCATTTGGATCAATGGGAAATTAAAGCCAAGAATCCATACTTGTTGACTACGTAAGTCCGATTTCTCAATT